>JAKDEW010000038.1:7066696-7073243 GCA_021963965.1 Artemisiospiza belli
AGGGTTAGGGTTAGGGTTAGGGTTAGGGTTAGGGTTAGGGTTAGGGTTAGGGTTAGGGTTAGGGTTAGGGTTAGGGTTAGGGTTAGGGTTAGGGTTAGGGTTAGGGTTAGGGTTAGGGTTAGGGTTAGGGTTAGGGTTAGGGTTAGGGTTAGGGTTAGGGTTAGGGTTAGGGTTAGGGTTAGGGTTAGGGTTAGGGTTAGGGTTAGGGTTAGGGTTAGGGTTAGGGTTAGGGTTAGGGTTAGGGTTAGGGTTAGGGTTAGGGTTAGGGTTAGGGTTAGGGTTAGGGTTAGGGTTAGGGTTAGGGTTAGGGTTAGGGTTAGGGTTAGGGTTAGGGTTAGGGTTAGGGTTAGGGTTAGGGTTAGGGTTAGGGTTAGGGTTAGGGTTAGGGTTAGGGTTAGGGTTAGGGTTAGGGTTAGGGTTAGGGTTAGGGTTAGGGTTAGGGTTAGGGTTAGGGTTAGGGTTAGGGTTAGGGTTAGGGTTAGGGTTAGGGTTAGGGTTAGGGTTAGGGTTAGGGTTAGGGTTAGGGTTAGGGTTAGGGTTAGGGTTAGGGTTAGGGTTAGGGTTAGGGTTAGGGTTAGGGTTAGGGTTAGGGTTAGGGTTAGGGTTAGGGTTAGGGTTAGGGTTAGGGTTAGGGTTAGGGTTAGGGTTAGGGTTAGGGTTAGGGTTAGGGTTAGGGTTAGGGTTAGGGTTAGGGTTAGGGTTAGGGTTAGGGTTAGGGTTAGGGTTAGGGTTAGGGTTAGGGTTAGGGTTAGGGTTAGGGTTAGGGTTAGGGTTAGGGTTAGGGTTAGGGTTAGGGTTAGGGTTAGGGTTAGGGTTAGGGTTAGGGTTAGGGTTAGGGTTAGGGTTAGGGTTAGGGTTAGGGTTAGGGTTAGGGTTAGGGTTAGGGTTAGGGTTAGGGTTAGGGTTAGGGTTAGGGTTAGGGTTAGGGTTAGGGTTAGGGTTAGGGTTAGGGTTAGGGTTAGGGTTAGGGTTAGGGTTAGGGTTAGGGTTAGGGTTAGGGTTAGGGTTAGGGTTAGGGTTAGGGTTAGGGTTAGGGTTAGGGTTAGGGTTAGGGTTAGGGTTAGGGTTAGGGTTAGGGTTAGGGTTAGGGTTAGGGTTAGGGTTAGGGTTAGGGTTAGGGTTAGGGTTAGGGTTAGGGTTAGGGTTAGGGTTAGGGTTAGGGTTAGGGTTAGGGTTAGGGTTAGGGTTAGGGTTAGGGTTAGGGTTAGGGTTAGGGTTAGGGTTAGGGTTAGGGTTAGGGTTAGGGTTAGGGTTAGGGTTAGGGTTAGGGTTAGGGTTAGGGTTAGGGTTAGGGTTAGGGTTAGGGTTAGGGTTAGGGTTAGGGTTAGGGTTAGGGTTAGGGTTAGGGTTAGGGTTAGGGTTAGGGTTAGGGTTAGGGTTAGGGTTAGGGTTAGGGTTAGGGTTAGGGTTAGGGTTAGGGTTAGGGTTAGGGTTAGGGTTAGGGTTAGGGTTAGGGTTAGGGTTAGGGTTAGGGTTAGGGTTAGGGTTAGGGTTAGGGTTAGGGTTAGGGTTAGGGTTAGGGTTAGGGTTAGGGTTAGGGTTAGGGTTAGGGTTAGGGTTAGGGTTAGGGTTAGGGTTAGGGTTAGGGTTAGGGTTAGGGTTAGGGTTAGGGTTAGGGTTAGGGTTAGGGTTAGGGTTAGGGTTAGGGTTAGGGTTAGGGTTAGGGTTAGGGTTAGGGTTAGGGTTAGGGTTAGGGTTAGGGTTAGGGTTAGGGTTAGGGTTAGGGTTAGGGTTAGGGTTAGGGTTAGGGTTAGGGTTAGGGTTAGGGTTAGGGTTAGGGTTAGGGTTAGGGTTAGGGTTAGGGTTAGGGTTAGGGTTAGGGTTAGGGTTAGGGTTAGGGTTAGGGTTAGGGTTAGGGTTAGGGTTAGGGTTAGGGTTAGGGTTAGGGTTAGGGTTAGGGTTAGGGTTAGGGTTAGGGTTAGGGTTAGGGTTAGGGTTAGGGTTAGGGTTAGGGTTAGGGTTAGGGTTAGGGTTAGGGTTAGGGTTAGGGTTAGGGTTAGGGTTAGGGTTAGGGTTAGGGTTAGGGTTAGGGTTAGGGTTAGGGTTAGGGTTAGGGTTAGGGTTAGGGTTAGGGTTAGGGTTAGGGTTAGGGTTAGGGTTAGGGTTAGGGTTAGGGTTAGGGTTAGGGTTAGGGTTAGGGTTAGGGTTAGGGTTAGGGTTAGGGTTAGGGTTAGGGTTAGGGTTAGGGTTAGGGTTAGGGTTAGGGTTAGGGTTAGGGTTAGGGTTAGGGTTAGGGTTAGGGTTAGGGTTAGGGTTAGGGTTAGGGTTAGGGTTAGGGTTAGGGTTAGGGTTAGGGTTAGGGTTAGGGTTAGGGTTAGGGTTAGGGTTAGGGTTAGGGTTAGGGTTAGGGTTAGGGTTAGGGTTAGGGTTAGGGTTAGGGTTAGGGTTAGGGTTAGGGTTAGGGTTAGGGTTAGGGTTAGGGTTAGGGTTAGGGTTAGGGTTAGGGTTAGGGTTAGGGTTAGGGTTAGGGTTAGGGTTAGGGTTAGGGTTAGGGTTAGGGTTAGGGTTAGGGTTAGGGTTAGGGTTAGGGTTAGGGTTAGGGTTAGGGTTAGGGTTAGGGTTAGGGTTAGGGTTAGGGTTAGGGTTAGGGTTAGGGTTAGGGTTAGGGTTAGGGTTAGGGTTAGGGTTAGGGTTAGGGTTAGGGTTAGGGTTAGGGTTAGGGTTAGGGTTAGGGTTAGGGTTAGGGTTAGGGTTAGGGTTAGGGTTAGGGTTAGGGTTAGGGTTAGGGTTAGGGTTAGGGTTAGGGTTAGGGTTAGGGTTAGGGTTAGGGTTAGGGTTAGGGTTAGGGTTAGGGTTAGGGTTAGGGTTAGGGTTAGGGTTAGGGTTAGGGTTAGGGTTAGGGTTAGGGTTAGGGTTAGGGTTAGGGTTAGGGTTAGGGTTAGGGTTAGGGTTAGGGTTAGGGTTAGGGTTAGGGTTAGGGTTAGGGTTAGGGTTAGGGTTAGGGTTAGGGTTAGGGTTAGGGTTAGGGTTAGGGTTAGGGTTAGGGTTAGGGTTAGGGTTAGGGTTAGGGTTAGGGTTAGGGTTAGGGTTAGGGTTAGGGTTAGGGTTAGGGTTAGGGTTAGGGTTAGGGTTAGGGTTAGGGTTAGGGTTAGGGTTAGGGTTAGGGTTAGGGTTAGGGTTAGGGTTAGGGTTAGGGTTAGGGTTAGGGTTAGGGTTAGGGTTAGGGTTAGGGTTAGGGTTAGGGTTAGGGTTAGGGTTAGGGTTAGGGTTAGGGTTAGGGTTAGGGTTAGGGTTAGGGTTAGGGTTAGGGTTAGGGTTAGGGTTAGGGTTAGGGTTAGGGTTAGGGTTAGGGTTAGGGTTAGGGTTAGGGTTAGGGTTAGGGTTAGGGTTAGGGTTAGGGTTAGGGTTAGGGTTAGGGTTAGGGTTAGGGTTAGGGTTAGGGTTAGGGTTAGGGTTAGGGTTAGGGTTAGGGTTAGGGTTAGGGTTAGGGTTAGGGTTAGGGTTAGGGTTAGGGTTAGGGTTAGGGTTAGGGTTAGGGTTAGGGTTAGGGTTAGGGTTAGGGTTAGGGTTAGGGTTAGGGTTAGGGTTAGGGTTAGGGTTAGGGTTAGGGTTAGGGTTAGGGTTAGGGTTAGGGTTAGGGTTAGGGTTAGGGTTAGGGTTAGGGTTAGGGTTAGGGTTAGGGTTAGGGTTAGGGTTAGGGTTAGGGTTAGGGTTAGGGTTAGGGTTAGGGTTAGGGTTAGGGTTAGGGTTAGGGTTAGGGTTAGGGTTAGGGTTAGGGTTAGGGTTAGGGTTAGGGTTAGGGTTAGGGTTAGGGTTAGGGTTAGGGTTAGGGTTAGGGTTAGGGTTAGGGTTAGGGTTAGGGTTAGGGTTAGGGTTAGGGTTAGGGTTAGGGTTAGGGTTAGGGTTAGGGTTAGGGTTAGGGTTAGGGTTAGGGTTAGGGTTAGGGTTAGGGTTAGGGTTAGGGTTAGGGTTAGGGTTAGGGTTAGGGTTAGGGTTAGGGTTAGGGTTAGGGTTAGGGTTAGGGTTAGGGTTAGGGTTAGGGTTAGGGTTAGGGTTAGGGTTAGGGTTAGGGTTAGGGTTAGGGTTAGGGTTAGGGTTAGGGTTAGGGTTAGGGTTAGGGTTAGGGTTAGGGTTAGGGTTAGGGTTAGGGTTAGGGTTAGGGTTAGGGTTAGGGTTAGGGTTAGGGTTAGGGTTAGGGTTAGGGTTAGGGTTAGGGTTAGGGTTAGGGTTAGGGTTAGGGTTAGGGTTAGGGTTAGGGTTAGGGTTAGGGTTAGGGTTAGGGTTAGGGTTAGGGTTAGGGTTAGGGTTAGGGTTAGGGTTAGGGTTAGGGTTAGGGTTAGGGTTAGGGTTAGGGTTAGGGTTAGGGTTAGGGTTAGGGTTAGGGTTAGGGTTAGGGTTAGGGTTAGGGTTAGGGTTAGGGTTAGGGTTAGGGTTAGGGTTAGGGTTAGGGTTAGGGTTAGGGTTAGGGTTAGGGTTAGGGTTAGGGTTAGGGTTAGGGTTAGGGTTAGGGTTAGGGTTAGGGTTAGGGTTAGGGTTAGGGTTAGGGTTAGGGTTAGGGTTAGGGTTAGGGTTAGGGTTAGGGTTAGGGTTAGGGTTAGGGTTAGGGTTAGGGTTAGGGTTAGGGTTAGGGTTAGGGTTAGGGTTAGGGTTAGGGTTAGGGTTAGGGTTAGGGTTAGGGTTAGGGTTAGGGTTAGGGTTAGGGTTAGGGTTAGGGTTAGGGTTAGGGTTAGGGTTAGGGTTAGGGTTAGGGTTAGGGTTAGGGTTAGGGTTAGGGTTAGGGTTAGGGTTAGGGTTAGGGTTAGGGTTAGGGTTAGGGTTAGGGTTAGGGTTAGGGTTAGGGTTAGGGTTAGGGTTAGGGTTAGGGTTAGGGTTAGGGTTAGGGTTAGGGTTAGGGTTAGGGTTAGGGTTAGGGTTAGGGTTAGGGTTAGGGTTAGGGTTAGGGTTAGGGTTAGGGTTAGGGTTAGGGTTAGGGTTAGGGTTAGGGTTAGGGTTAGGGTTAGGGTTAGGGTTAGGGTTAGGGTTAGGGTTAGGGTTAGGGTTAGGGTTAGGGTTAGGGTTAGGGTTAGGGTTAGGGTTAGGGTTAGGGTTAGGGTTAGGGTTAGGGTTAGGGTTAGGGTTAGGGTTAGGGTTAGGGTTAGGGTTAGGGTTAGGGTTAGGGTTAGGGTTAGGGTTAGGGTTAGGGTTAGGGTTAGGGTTAGGGTTAGGGTTAGGGTTAGGGTTAGGGTTAGGGTTAGGGTTAGGGTTAGGGTTAGGGTTAGGGTTAGGGTTAGGGTTAGGGTTAGGGTTAGGGTTAGGGTTAGGGTTAGGGTTAGGGTTAGGGTTAGGGTTAGGGTTAGGGTTAGGGTTAGGGTTAGGGTTAGGGTTAGGGTTAGGGTTAGGGTTAGGGTTAGGGTTAGGGTTAGGGTTAGGGTTAGGGTTAGGGTTAGGGTTAGGGTTAGGGTTAGGGTTAGGGTTAGGGTTAGGGTTAGGGTTAGGGTTAGGGTTAGGGTTAGGGTTAGGGTTAGGGTTAGGGTTAGGGTTAGGGTTAGGGTTAGGGTTAGGGTTAGGGTTAGGGTTAGGGTTAGGGTTAGGGTTAGGGTTAGGGTTAGGGTTAGGGTTAGGGTTAGGGTTAGGGTTAGGGTTAGGGTTAGGGTTAGGGTTAGGGTTAGGGTTAGGGTTAGGGTTAGGGTTAGGGTTAGGGTTAGGGTTAGGGTTAGGGTTAGGGTTAGGGTTAGGGTTAGGGTTAGGGTTAGGGTTAGGGTTAGGGTTAGGGTTAGGGTTAGGGTTAGGGTTAGGGTTAGGGTTAGGGTTAGGGTTAGGGTTAGGGTTAGGGTTAGGGTTAGGGTTAGGGTTAGGGTTAGGGTTAGGGTTAGGGTTAGGGTTAGGGTTAGGGTTAGGGTTAGGGTTAGGGTTAGGGTTAGGGTTAGGGTTAGGGTTAGGGTTAGGGTTAGGGTTAGGGTTAGGGTTAGGGTTAGGGTTAGGGTTAGGGTTAGGGTTAGGGTTAGGGTTAGGGTTAGGGTTAGGGTTAGGGTTAGGGTTAGGGTTAGGGTTAGGGTTAGGGTTAGGGTTAGGGTTAGGGTTAGGGTTAGGGTTAGGGTTAGGGTTAGGGTTAGGGTTAGGGTTAGGGTTAGGGTTAGGGTTAGGGTTAGGGTTAGGGTTAGGGTTAGGGTTAGGGTTAGGGTTAGGGTTAGGGTTAGGGTTAGGGTTAGGGTTAGGGTTAGGGTTAGGGTTAGGGTTAGGGTTAGGGTTAGGGTTAGGGTTAGGGTTAGGGTTAGGGTTAGGGTTAGGGTTAGGGTTAGGGTTAGGGTTAGGGTTAGGGTTAGGGTTAGGGTTAGGGTTAGGGTTAGGGTTAGGGTTAGGGGTTAGGGTTAGGGTTAGGGTTAGGGTTAGGGTTAGGGTTAGGGTTAGGGTTAGGGTTAGGGTTAGGGTTAGGGTTAGGGTTAGGGTTAGGGTTAGGGTTAGGGTTAGGGTTAGGGTTAGGGTTAGGTTAGGGTAGGTTAGGGTTAGGGGTTAGGTTAGGGTTAGGGTTAGGGTTAGGGTTAGGGTTAGGGTTAGGGTTAGGGTTAGGGTTAGGGTTAGGGTTAGGGTTAGGGTTAGGGGTTAGGGTTAGGGTTAGGGTTAGGGTTAG